>JARJHM010000081.1:595000-645487 GCA_033356055.1 Carex pumila | reverse complement strand
AGTTAATTTAAACAATTGGAGAGATGGCGATACAATTAATATAGTATTGATCTGTTTACTTTTTGAGTCATTGACCTCTATTGTAAGCAAAAAGCCAACAACTGGCCTGGCTAACTAAAAGAATAAGTGGAGACATCAGACCGGACCAAGTTGTGATTCCTTGGAGAGGGGGTCTGGGTGAGGGAAAGTTTTTTATTCATATAAATTATTAAATTTAGATGTATAAAAATCAATGATTTAAATAGCGTTTATTGCGTCATAGCGGCCGGGTTAAAAAAATTGTGCTATATCCAAATAGCGGCGCTATTTAGACATAGCGCCATAGCTTTTATAGAAGAAAAACGCTATAGTGGCGCTATAGCGAGCTATTTAGAACACTGATAAAAATATCAAGATTCTAAATAGCGTTTATCGCGTCATAGTAGGAAAGCTAAAAAAAAGCTATAGCGATAGCTATGCAACATAGTATTTTTTTATTTATAAAAATTACATTATATATTTGTACTAAATATCAATATTATCTAAGTTTTATAGAACAATAAATAACACCAAATTGATTAAAAAATTATAATATTCATATTGAACCAATACAAAGTCTAAATTGTGTCTCAAAATATCTATAGTAATACTAATATCATAAACTATCGATATTTTTCTATTCAAAATATCTTAAGCATCATGACATAATATATCTTTTTTCTATTTAAATTACAAAATAATTTATGCATCATGGCATAATTAACTATCTTAATATATTTATAATTAGGGCTGCTAATGAGTCGAGCCGGCTCGCGAATCAATGAGTTGAGCAGCTCAATATTTCATAATGAATCGGACTCGAAACTAAAAAATGCCCTAACTCGACTCGGCTCACTTTTGAAAGAAAAAATTTCGGCTCAGCTCGACTCATGCAAACACTCGGCTCAACTCGCAAGCTCGCGAGTCGGCTCGTGAGCCGGCTCATATTATATGTTAAAAAAATGATCATTTAATTATTTTAAAGAAATGATTGAAGTGGAATAGATATATTCTTGTGACTTTAAATTACATGTTGAAAATTTTTTATTATTTTTTAAAGAAATGATCTAAAGAAATTTGAAAAAAATATTATTTTTTTCAAAATAATTTCAAAATGCCGACTCATATTACATGTTGAAAACTTTGAAATTTGAAAAAGAAAAAATTTGAAATATGAAAAATTTTGAGAAATTTGAAATCTGAAAAATTTTGAAATCTGAAAATTTTGAAATCTGAAAAATTTTGAAATCTGAAAAATTTGAAACCTGAAAAAATTTGAAATCTGAAAAAAATTGAAATCTGAAAAATTTGAAATCTGAAAAAATTTGAAATCTGAAAAAAATTTGAAATTTGAAAAATTTTGAAATGTGAAAAATTTGAAATCTGAAAAAAATTTGAAATCTGAAAAATTTGAAATCTGAAAAAATTTGAAATCTGAAAAAAATTTGAAATCTGAAAAATTTGAAATCTGAAAAAATTTGAAATCTGGAAAATTTGAAATCTGAAAAAAATTTGAAATCTGAAAAATTTGGAAATCTGAAAATTTGGAAATCTGAAAATTTGGAAATCTGAAAAAATTTGAAATCTGAAAAATTTGAAATCTGAAAAATTTGAAATCTGAAAAATTTGAAATCTGAAAAATTTGAAATCTGAAAAAATTTGAAATCTGAAAAAATTTGAAATCTGAAAAATTTGGAAATCTGAAAATTTGGAAATCTGAAAAAAGTTTGAAATCTGAAAAATTTGAAATCTGAAAAAATTTGAAATCAGAAAAAAATTTGAAATCTGAAAAAAATTTGAAATCTGAAAAAATTTGAAATCTGGAAAATTTGAAATCTGAAAAATTTTGAAATCTGAAAAAATTTGAAATCTGAAAAAAATTTGAAATCTGAAAAATTTTGAAATCTGAAAAAAAATTTGAAAATAGCCCTCATAGCAAATGAAAATATACATGTATTACAAATTTGAAAAAGTTCGTCTCTACATGTAAATTAATTAAACATTAGCATGAAGGTAGGGCTCATAGCAAATAAAGATATACATGTATTAAAAATGTGAGGCGGCTCGCGAGTTCGGGAGCCGAGTCGAGCTTTTTCTTTTATGAGTTGAGTCGAGTCGAGCTTTTTCTTTCATGAGCCGAGTCGAGCCGAGCTTTTTCTTTCAAAAATGAGCCAAGTTATGAGCCGAATCATTAGGCTACAATTGACGAGCCGAGTCGAGTTTGAACCGAATCTTAATCATTAGTAGCCCTATTTATAATTAACTTTGGACTTGTATTTACCTTTTAACTCGTTGATGAACAACAGTCAACAGGAGTTTCTTTCTCATTTAAATTAATAATTTAAAAACAATTACGGTTAAAGCCAAAAGCTCAATTTATAAAGCCCATATAAATTATAAAGGAAGAAAAAAAACAAAACCCTTCATGTTGCATAGCGCGTACTATTTGTGTTACACGCCATGCACTATAGCGGACTACTATTACCGCTATAGCATCCGTAGCTCAAATAGCATATTTTGATGCCATATCTTAGCGTTTAGTCTCCAAAAACGTTATAGCGCGTTATTTAGAACACTGAAAAATATAAGAAGTGTCTCGTTTTTAATAATTATAAAAAAATATGACCTATTAAGTTCAATTCAAATTATATGAATCTGACTCAATAGTCCAGATTCAAATATTATGTTTTTTTTTACATTATCTGTGAATCAGAGCTTGATTTTTCTCTAATCGGACAGTATGGATCCAAACTAAAAAGAAAAAATAACATGACTCTGAATCATTGAGTCTGATTCGTAATATATGAATCGGACTCAATAAGTCAGATCTTTCTATATTTATTGAAAATGATACACTTTTTCTATTTTTGTATGTTTTATTTTAATAATTTCGACGGATAAAATAAATATCTGGGGAAGACAGAATTTTTATTTTATTTTTAATAGATATTAAATGTTTTGTCAGGAAGGTAGATGAGATAGCCTTTCATTTCCCACTTCACTTCTTGGTATCTACTATTCCTGAACATGGGTCCCATCTTCGGTTTCTTGCGCCAGCAGGGCACCAAGGGAACCCTCCACTCCTCCAAAGCGGTGGTATGTGTTCCTTAATTAAGTTTACAAGCTCTTTGGCAACGAACATGGGTCCCATCTTCAGTTTCTTGCGCCAGCAGAGGCGGAACTAGAAAATTTAAATAATAAGGAGACTAATATATAAAATATGAGTGGGGTTAAAATGCACCCTCCTTTTTGTGCTCTAAACGTGCACCCTCTCCTCGTTTCTTCATTTTTAAAGTTCAAATAGTTGATTTGAATCTACCAACGTGTTCTACATATTAAAATGTACTTGGAGACCAAATTTTACATTTTTTGGAAATTTTTTACTATTTTTTCAGAATTTTTTATTAAACTTAACAATAATAAAAAAATCAGCACAGTGATGATTTTCAAAAATTCTGAAAAAATAGGAAAAAATTTCCAAAAAATGTAAAATTTGGTCTCCAAGCATATTTTAATATGTAGAACACGTTGGTAGATTCAAATCAACTATTTGAATTTTAAAAATGAAGAAACGAGGAGAGGGTGCACGTTTGGAGCACAAAAAGGAGGGTGCATTTTAACCCCACTCATAAAATATAATATATTTAAAAAAAAAAAAATGTGGCTAGTGAAAATTGAACTCATAATCTCACACATAACAACTAGAACTCAAACTATTAGACTATCAACAAATATTTGTTATTTTATGAGGGGTGCTGAAATATATAAAAGTTCTAAAAACTCAAAAATTTAACTAAAATTTAATATATATAAGAGGAGGGATCAAATGACACCATTTTTTGGTGACATGGAATGACACCGTCCATTTTCAAAGTCCAAATAGTCGATTCAAACCATTCAACTTGATGGATATGTTAAAATGTGCTTACAGATCAAATTTTACATTCTTTTGAATTTTTTTTAATTTATTTAGAGGGATTCAAAAATTATGGGTGGCTTAACATTCCTGATCAATACATAAATCCGCTCTTGCACAAGAGAACTCTCTAGAGCGGCATCGAGTGTGTATCCTCTGAGATATCTCAATTTTTGAGTGACTGACGTGTCCGGTGCCTATTCGGTGATAGCACAGGGGTCTGTATTATTTGTGCTTTGAGATTCGTCCAGAACGTATTTAAATGGTTCGGATCTTCCATAAAAGTCGCGCAAAGTTTGTGATATCTCAGAGGATACGAATTCCAGAGCGGTGGTATGTGTTCCTTAAGGCCCTGCTCCGTAGTCAAGGATTTGATGGGAATAAACACTAAGACATTTCTTACCATTAGGTGTTCGGCAGCTAAGAATTTTTTCAATTAAATTCCTATGAAGTTCCCGTCAAATTTCACTTTTTCTCTTCCAAAATCACTATTCTAATGAGATATTTTAAATTGAGTCATAGATAATTTTATTTTTCCCAATTGAAACAGCAGCAGCAGCTGCTATAAAGATCAAATAAATTTTGTTGTTTCTTAACATGATTATACTATTTTATCATAATTATTAATATCAAATTAGATTTAGCTACTAGTTAAAAATTTTGAATGCTTCTTAACTTTTCGTGGTATATAAAAAACTAAAATATATATTTTATCAATATTTGTGATGTTGTTGTGATTAAGCTAATAGTTTAAAATTATTAATATAAGGATTCAAATATAAGATAAAATAAACCTATATACAAGACATCCTAAGAAATATTTAATGCATTTAAAAAAACATTTATTTTTTTTACAAAATTTTAATTTAAGAAATAATAATTAATAAATATTATCATGTTATTGTTTAATCATTTTATTTAATTTTATTAATAATTATTAATAAGTATTTTAGAAACAAAAATAAGATTTTCTACAACTATTCCCACGGTACAACCGAACACTTATTTCAACATATTTCCATAATCAATCCCGTATGTATCCATGTTCATGGATTCCCACTTTTTCAAAAATGGATTCCCATCATCGTCAAATCTCATCCCGTGTAATCCCGGGACAAACGAACACGCCCCCATGGGTTGCCAAAAGGAATAATTACAGATAGAGCGCCTCCTCGGGTCGCCCAGGAGATACGTTGTGGCGGACTTGGTAAAGGTTGTCGCAGCACTTGTAGTAGGAAAAAACACTTATTTCTTTTCGATCTTATGAATAAACTGAATTAAATACTTTTGGAATATATTAAATTCTTTTCTACAGGATCGTAATTTTTTAAGCTTGATTACATAAAATTTAAAATTTCAAATTACTGAATTATTGCTTTGAATTTTTTAGCATCAACATAAAAAGAAGACCTTCCTCAATGTATAAAGGAACTGAAAACTTCACAAAGCTTCTTGTTTATTTAATATATTTCTCTGCAAAAATAAAATGAAACATAAATCTAATTACTAAGACACTATAGAAACAGTGATATCCGCATTTTGCTGCTTTTTTATCTTCTCAAAACACAAGATTTTTAACATGAAAGGATGTTTTTCTAGAATTTCGTTTGAAGGCCATACGTATTCAATTTTGCCTTTTTCTCCTTCACATTTTGGCCAGAAAAAAAAATATACTGTGGAAACATGGGACAAAGGTTGAATTTTTTTTTTTTGTATCCATGACCTTAATTATGGATATAAATGTAAATGATGAGTAATATTTTAAATAAATATTTCATAAAAGTGGTTAAGTTGTATTTAATTAAATGGTTGAATTGATTAATTACCATCAAATTTAATTGTGCGGTTGAAAATTATTTAAATCTTTACTCATAAACATTCATCAATAATTCAATATGGATACCTAATTCAGTATACAAAATTAATTATGTGGTAATTCATTACAGTCTAAATATATTTTTAATTAAATACATTTTATCTATTTATTTCATATTAAAAATAAAATTCTTTAATTTATATTTTTAAGACAAAGTCCAAAGAATATTCGTATTAATAATTAAATAATTTAGGAGTGGGGTTAAAATGCACCCTCATTTTTGTGCTTTTAATGTGTACCCTCCCCTCATTTCTTCATTTTTATAGTTCAAATAGTTAATTTGAATTTACCAACATGTTCTACATATTAAAATGTGCTTGGAGACCAAATTTTACATTTTTTGGAAATTTTTTACTATTTTTTCAGAATTTTTTAAAATCATCACTGTGCTGAATTTTTTATTATTGTTTAGTTTAATAAAAAATTCTGAAAAAATAGTAAAAAATTTCCAAAAAATGTAAAATTTGGTCTCCAAGCACATTTTAATATGTAGAACACGTTGGTAGATTCAAATCAAGTATTTGAACTTTAAAAATGAGGAAACAAGGGAAGGGTGCACGTTAGGAGCACAAAAAGGAGGGTGCATTTTAACCCCACTCATAATTTAGAATGAATAAATGGTCCTATTTTCATGTCATGAGATAGTTGGCTTAAACTTGTTGTACTAAATGCACATCTAATTGAACAAAAACTGAAAATAAATTGCAATTGAAAGTAAATAGATGAGTTTAGAGAAATTGACACGCGGGATGATAACGGAGTTCGGCAAAACAATGACCTACGTCTCCGGGGCGTCGCAACTTCTTTCTAGGTGCGCCTTTCTATTACCCAATATGAAAGGATTACAATTGTGAACCGTGAGCCCTTACAAAATGGAAAGTCACGGCCAACGAGAGATGAGCGCCGGCGAGCCCTTACAACCAAGAGAAGTCACACGAGCAACTCGAGGTTTGAGTCGGCGAGCCCTTACAAACAAGGGAAGTCACACAAACTACTCAAGAACAAGAGAAACACTCAATAGATCACTCTAACCTAATCTAATTAGAGATTAGTGAAGTGGATTTGAGGTTGTTTGAGATTGATTGAGAGATATTGAAGTTTTAAACTCAATCAACAATGGTGGAACCAAGCTATCAGAAAATCGCCTCTTTTAAAGTTTAGGGACGACTAGGTTAAGTGGGGAACAGACCCCGCTGCTCTATTTATAGAGACAGCTCCAGAAAGAGCAAATTGAGCTAAAACGTTACAACGTTTTACCTTATAATGCGATTTTAGGTTTTCAATTTTCTGACAGCTCAGCTAATCGATCCAAAACGTTACAACGGTTGTAAAATGTTACATAACGTTTTGTTCTGTAAAATCTTGATCAAAAACAGGAATTGTTTGAAGGCTGAATTTAATTAAAACATTACATAATGTTTTAAAACGTTACATAAAACGTTATAACTTTTTAAAACGTTACAACACAATTTATAAAACGTTACAGAAAACGTTGTAACTTTTTAAAACGTTACAGCATATTTTTTGATTCCTTTGCCTTTGATCAAGTTGTTTCACAGCGTTTTCTTTAGGTATAATCGTTATAACGTTTTACAAACGTTACCAACGTTTTTATCCTGTTTAAACGACATAAAAAATACTTTACCAAGTTTAGATTTTACAATTTACATTCTTGATAAAAGTCTTCGTGATTTCTTCAGTCGAAGCATATTATACTGTAGTTCTTACTCTTCTTGGACCTACATCATCTCAAAATAGAAGAAATTGTAAAATTCAATAATTGTATGTTTTTGCAAATTAGTCAAATAGACGTAAAAGATTATTGTACGAACAACAAAACTTTGCTTTCATAAGTCTGTGTTAGATAATATCGGATAAAGAATGTCTGCGGGGCCAAAACATCAACGGATCAACAGACTCTGGAATGAAATCCGCTGCTATTTTCTTTGATAAGTCTGTGTTAGATAATACCAGATAGAGAATGTCTGCGGGGCCAAAACCTTGCTATCTCTTTTTTTTTGAATCCAACCATTCAATTTTTTTCAAAAACGAATCTCAAAGTAACTTTTTCAAAATTTTCTATACATACATCTCAAAACAATTCAATAATTAAATTAAAAAAAATAAGAATAATAAAAGCACTATTTATGCACGAGAATAACAATAGATTTTGATCAACCGACTCTATCGCACCTTGGTTCCATCTGACTTACCCATCGAGCAGCCACCACACACCTATGACTCTTTCCTACAAACTCTCCTCTCCAGTCCAGCCTCACCTGACTCTCCAGTCTCCACAACCCATGACCATGACGAGTTACTGACCTGAAATAAATGAGAGTTTATTATATATAAAAATTATTATTAATCCCATAATAGGGAAAGTTTTCTAGCGTGCCCATGTAAAATTCTGAAATAGCCAATATATCTATTAAAACTTAACATTTTATCCAATATACTCTTTTATTTATTTAACATTTTGTTTAACTATTTTTAAAACTTTATTGACAAAAATACCCTTCATTTCAAATTATATTCAAATGGCCTCTTCATTTCATTATTGAAATTAAGGAATTGTCTGTAATCATTTTCCAAAATGATGACCTCTTCGTAGGCATTGTTATAATCTTTTCATTCAGAAAAATCCTTATCATCAAACGCTTCACGGTCTCTATTCGTACATATCTGCTTTGCAACTAGAACATGACAATACAAAATCTGTAAGCAAAGCTTAAATGAATTTTATTTTTTTATGGTAATGAAGTACTACCAGCTGCTTTGTTGAATAAATTGGGATTTATCCATAGAATGTAGCTCATGTCCAAAGACTATTTATTTGAGATAGTTCCCAATTGCATAGACCCGGGCAAATTGTTTGTTTGATGGTCGACCTGTCAAAGTGAAGGTGGGGTGCATTCGTGTAGCAGCAGATGCATTCGAAGTGAGGCATGCATCCATCCAACTGCAGTTCTCTAGCTAAGAACCGATAGACCACCAACCAAACCCAAAAAAATAGCTAAATGAGGGGAGCTTCATCTCAATAAGAAAAGCTTGTTAATATCACCCATCAAAATCAAGTTAGCAAGAGAAGAAGAACTATAGGAAAGTAAATAAGCTCTTTACAGGAACTTACCATTAGGTTTCTCAAAGAGAAAGAAAGATACTCGGGCATAAATCTGAGTTCAGTGCAATGTACCATTTTTAGAGTATCAAGAGAACTGAAATCGCGTACGTGGTACACTTGAATAATTTCTTAAGTGATTGAAATCCACACTCCCAGCTTGAATACAACCAGGAATTGAAACGAGAAGTAAAATTAAACAAAAGTATGATTAAATTCAGCAAACTTATACTTCAGGCTATAGTTGTGCTTTTGGTTTTTATCTTAATATGCCCCTTTCGTTGCAATTGAACTAGATAGAGCAAAGGAGAGAGATGAGAGTTTAAAATGAAGGGTATTTTTTGTCAATAAAGTTTTAAAAATAGTTAAACAATTAAATACATAAAAGGAGATATTGGATAAAATGTCAAGTTTTAATGGGGATATTAGATATTATGGTGTTTTGATGGGCATATTAGCTATTTCAGAATTTTACATGGGCACACTAGAAATTTTACTAAATAATAAATCAAAGAGGACGTTCCAACTTTCATATCTCATTATATCTTATATTGTATATTTTTGTTTTCAAAATCCGAACTGTCGATCTGAACCGCTCAACATTATATTCATACTAAAATATATATGCTTAGAGATGAAATTTTATAATTTTTGCAAATATTTTACTATTTTTTAAGATAGGTACAAAATAAATGTATCTGATCGTTCAAAAATAATAATTTTCTACTTGTCTAAAAAAAGAGTAAAAGATTTCCAAAAATTTTAAATCTCTTCTCCAATCATATTAAACTTCATAAATAAAGATACAATATATGAGGTATGAGATATTGATAGTAACTTTTTTTTTGAAAATATTCACAGAAGTTGTGAAGTTGTGAGGGGGAATCAAACTCTCAATCTTTGAGTACAATAACTCTATGACTTAATCTTAGTCAACTATACTACCTCTCCTTTCTTGATATTGATGGTAACTGATGTCAAAACTTTAGTACACTTTTCACGGGTTTGATTGCTTGGACTTGCTATCCTTGTCGTATTTTCCAATCATATTCAAAAGTAGGGGTGTCAATGGTACCTTTTTAGCCGTTTACCCGACCCGTATCGTATCCGATAAGGCGGGTATGGGTAAGGTTTTTTTTTCGTTAGCTTATTGGATATCGGTATGGGTAAGAATTTTTTTTCGTTAACCAAATGGGTACGGTTATGGGTAATGACCATTTCGTACCCATTACCCTATAGGATAATTATAAAATCTAAAATTATATATATCCAATTTAATACAGCTTCTATATTCCATTTGAGTACCCCTGAAACTGCTCCTTTTGTATTCATAATTGATATATTTCCTGCGGCCTCTTGTTGTCTTTCCTTTTTACTCCATTGTAGGAATGGAAAATATATTCGGTAAAAATCTGGCTCTTCTATAATTTATTGAGTGTGAATTTGACTTTCTACTTCAATCCTCCACATCATTTTTTTCTCACAAATTTTAAATTCGGATTCAAACAGAATTATAGAAGACAATCATATACGTAAGTATATTTTTTATCCCATGAATTTGTGTTCTTTCATTGATTTAGATAAAGGTACCATACAAAATTCTAATTAGTAAAAGCTATTTAGACGGCAGCGTAATGAGTAAAATATAATTTGTAAAATACTTCAAAATCTAAATTTTTGAGGTGAGTTTATAGAGTATATTCATGCCATTAAGGTATTTGATGAAATGCCCAAACCAAATCTAGATTCATTTTTTGCCATTAAGGTACTTGATGAAATGCCCAAACCAAAGCTAGATTCATTTTTTGATGAAGTACTTGTATGTACTAATGTACACTGTGTTTTCTGGATTTACTGTCTCTACTATGCCATATGGTTAAGAAAGTTCTTTTTTAGGCCAATCCTTATACGTTTGAAATACTATCATACTCATTTTTTTATTTTTCATAATAAGTGTTTTCTCCTCATAGTAATTGTTCCATTCTCATCTGTAAATGTAGGTGAATCAAACCCTCAGTAGTTAGTAATTTCAATGTCATCTACCGAAGATGCTAACGAGTCATATAATAGCTTCGACCACGATGACGAGTAAGAATTAAAATTTTCTGTTTATTTTGATAAAAAAAATTCTTTGTATGCTAGCACAGTGCCATAGTCAAATTATGTGATCTCATATAAATCTGAAGTCTTTCGGCCTTCGGTAGATGGCAATCAATGGTTCTACTTGTATCTTACCAGTGTCTTTCTCTGAGGCTCAATAGGTCTAATTTAAACCAACAGCTTTCTCTGGTGAATTATAATTTTAATATAGTTTTAGTTCAGTTCTGATTACGGTTAGGGCTAGACTTTTTTAACCAACAACTGGCCACGATTAGACAATCAAATGTAACTAAGACAACCAGTTTTAGTTCAATTCTGATTACAGTTAGGTCTCATCAGGACTAGACTTTTTTAAATGCCACTAAATGTAACTAAGAACTCCCAGCATTAGCACTTATGTGTATATGGTAGTATAATTGGAATTTGTTAGTCATATTTTGCTACTAGTAAGCATGCAAAAAATCAAGCTAAATCACTTTTACTTTAACACAGAATGCCTCTTGAAATGGATGGGGAGTCACGAGAGCAAGTAGAAAACACTGCTAATGCTAACCCAGCTTCAGATTCAGCAATTAAGGTGTCATCCAAGAAGATGAGGAAGCTGAGATCTAAAGTGTGGAATGATTTTGAAAAAAAAGATGCTACCTGATGGGTCATACAGTGCTAAGTGTAAACACTGCAAGGTAATACTCTCAGCCGGGGGTAAAAATGGAACAAGCCATTTGAAATATCATTTAAGCCGTAGTTGCGAAGCATACAAACGGGCACAGCGCCAAAAGCCTGATGTGCATCAACAACTTCTAACAGTGAATGAAAACAAGGAAGATGGTACAAAAAAGGTCGAATGTTTTGAGTTTAAACAAGAAAGAAGTCGGAAAGATTATGCCAAGATGGTTGTGGCTCATGAGTACCCTTTTAATATGGCCAATCACCACTACTTTCTGGTTTTTGTTAAGAACCTTCAACCCCAATTTAGATTGAACAAAAGAAACACAATTAGAAGTGATTGTGTGCAACTGTATCAAGAAGAGAAGACGAATTTGTATGATGTCCTTGATAAGATTAACTGTAGAGTTAGCCTTACCACGGACATGTGGACCTCAGCTAATGTTTAAGAGTTCCTTTGCTTAACATGTCATTATATTGATGACAATTGGAAATTACAAAAGAGAATTTTGAATTTTGTCCATGTTCCATCTCCGCACACTAGTGAACACCTCTGTGAAGTGATAATGGAAAAGTTGATTGATTGGAACATTGATAAAAAGGTATTCAGCATTGTTCTAGATAACTGTACCACCAATGATGCTTTAGTTAGGGAGATGTTGAATACTATGAAACCCAAAAGTGTACTTCCTGTTGGTGGTGAACTATTTCATGTGCGTTGTGGTGCTCATATCTTGAATCTCATTGTACAGGAAGGTTTGGATGCTTTGAGAGATGGGATTCGTAATATCCGTGAGACGGTAAAATATATCCGTCATTCTCAATTGAGAATAGAAAGATTTGAGAAGGTGTGTAAACAGGTACGTGCTCCAAAAACCAAACTATTTTATGATGTACCGACTAGATGGAATTCAACATTTTTAATGCTTGTAAATGCTCTCAAGTTCCGTGAGGCCTTTTCTCATCTAGCTGAAATTGATCGTGACTATAAGCACGCTCCATCTAATAAAGATTGGGATAATGCGGCTGTCATAGTCGGGTGTCTGCAGATTTTTTATAATACTACCATGAGAATTTCTGGAACCAAATATCCTACCATCAACATCTTCTTTAATGAATTCTGTGAGATTTACTTGAGTTTAAGAAGTTGGCTTAGCAGCGACCATTCTTTTGTTATTAATATGGCAACTCGAATGTATGAGAAGTTCCAAAAATATTGGTGTAGCAGCAGTGTGCTATTGGCTATTGCCTCTATTTTAGATCCTCGATACAAGTTGAAATCGGTTCAGTTTTTCTTTCGGGTAATTTACAATGTACCCAGTGAAGCAGAATTCAATGTGACAAATGTGGTGACCTACTTGCAGAAGTTGTTCAGTGAATATTTGATAACAAATTCAAGAAATCGAAATGAATCACGCGGGTCTAATTCCAATGCAGGAAATGCTAGCTCTTGTACTGGTGAATCATCAATGGGGCTATTTAGCAATGTATGACACAGTCTTGCTATGTATATTCAGGAATCACTTGCTAGCGAACCCACAAAATCAGAGCTAGATGTGTACCTAGAGGAACGTAACGCTCCAGGTATAGATGATGCTAATTTTGACATCTTAGCATGGTGGAAGTGTAATGCTCCCAAATATCCAGTTCTGTCTAGTTTAGTGCATGTTCTAGGAACTCCCATATCGACAGTTGCCTCAGAGTCTGCATTTAGCACAGCAGGAAGGGTTCTTGATGATTATAGAAGTTCTCTGAGCTCAGCGGCAGTAGAAGCTTTAATTTGTAGTCAAAATTGGCTAAGAGCAATTGCTACAGGTACATATCTATTGATTAAGTTAGATTACAAATTACATCTGTTTTCCATTGCATTAGTTCTGTTTACAAAATATCACAAAAAGCTAATTTTAATTTTTTAATTTTTCTAACTTAATTATATGATGAACAGATGTATCTTCCGGTGAAGTTGACGGAGCATTTTCATCCTTATCAGAATCAATTCTTCTTGATGGTGAAGTTGATTTGCGTGACATTTCGTATAATAAAGTTTGAGCAATAATTAGTGATGTGTTTTGTTAGTTAGTAATGTATGTCTTTTGTTATAAGAAAAATGTTAAACATATATTTTTTTTATGTTTTGTTATTTATTTAAATAATTGAATTTGTTCGAAGAGATATTCATATTTTTTATTTTCTTGCTTTATTAAAAATAATTAAGTTGGAATTGATTGGATATTTATTTTTATTAGTAATGCAATTACATATGTGTGAAATGAATGAATTTTTTATGTTCTATTTGTTAAATATAGTAAAACTAATTATTACGTTAGTATTACCCGTTATTTAACCGCTACCGTTTCGTTACCCGATAATAATAACGGGTAAGGGTAGGGTAGGGTACGGCCAATTTTTAACGGGTAAGGGTAGGGTATGGGTAAGGTCAATTTTAATGAGTATGGGTATGAAAATGCCTCCACCCGACCCGTACCGTACCCATTGACACCCCTATTCAAAAGTACTCCAAAGCATCTGAATTGGTCCTCCGAATTTTCTTAAGGATTTTTTTATATCTCTATTTTTTTTACCATAATCTTTAGGTGCGCAAAATTTAGAATTTTACTCACATTCAGGGCGTGTTCTTTTTGTCACCAGATTACATGAGATGTGATTTGACGGGATGGAAATTCACTTTTTAAAAAGTGGAAACCCATGAATACAGATACGTACATAATTAATTATGAAAATGTGCTAAAATGAGTGTTCAGTTATACTAGGAGATTATGGGAAATCTTTGTTTATTTTTCAAATATGTATTTTATTCAAATTTCTCATCTAAATTTGTACAAAAAATAATTTCTGTGGAGCTGGAGATAATTCAGTATAATTGAATATATAAATACTTAGATCTTTAATATATAATATATCATCTAAAAGATAATTGTAAAATATCATCTCCAAGTCTAAATATGTAATTTAGAATGTATTTCGTAAATGGATGCAAATGTAGTTCATAATATATATATATATATATAGAGAGAGAGAGAGAGAGAGAGGAGGGTTCAAATGCACCCAAATTTTTGTGCACCCAAATGCACCATATTCTTTTTCTTTGTTTTCAGAGTCCGAATAATCAATCTGAACCGTTAGATGCGATCTATATATTAAGATGTGCTTGGAGATAAAATTTTACATTTTTTGGAATTTTTTTACTATTTATTAAGCCACTTTAAAAATTGCTGATTCAATGGTTCAAAAAAAATGCAAAATTAGCGATTTTCAAAGTGGCTTAATAAATAGTAAAAAAATTCCAAAAAATATAAAATTTGGTCTCCAAGCACATCTTAATATATAGATCGTATCTAATAGTTTGGATTGACTATTCAGACTTTGAAAACGAAGAAAAATGATTTGAAAGATATAATGCATTTGGGTGCATTTGAACCCTCCTCATATATATATATAGAGAGAGAGAGAGAGAGAGAGGGAGAGAGGGAGAGAGAGAGAGAGAGAGAGATGGACTACGGTGAGCCATTGAGTAAAATGAGTTGGTGCTCCATGGCACTATATTTTTATTTTGAAAATCCAAACGACTGATCCAAACCGCTCAACATGATCTCCATATTGAAATGTGCTTGGAGATCAAATTTTACATTTTTTGTAATTTTTTGAAATTTTTTTTTACTATTTATTAAGTAATTTTGAAAATCGCTGATCCGATGGTCCAAATTTTTTTACTGTTTTTACTATTTACATCAAAACAACAATTTTCAAAATTGCTTAATAAATAGTAAAAAATTCCAAAAAATATAAAATTTGGTCCCCAAGCATATTTCAATATGGAGATCACATCTAACAGTTCGGATCAGTAGTTTGGACTTTCAAAATGAAAATATGACGTGGAGTACAAACGCGTTTTACTCCATGGCTCACCGTAGCTCATCTCATATATATATATATATATATAGTTGGGTTATGGTGCATTACAATGTATAGCATCTTTTGTACATTGAACTATAAATTACCGGATTCAAAGTCCAAATAACTGATCCAAACTGTTAATCTTGTTCTTCATATTAATATGTATTTGGAGACCAAATTTTACAATTTTTGAATTTTTTTTACTATTTTTTTAGATTTATTGAAAATCGTTGTTTTTTTTATGGTCCAGATTTGTCTGAAAACAGTGATTTTCAATAAATCTAAAAAAATAGTAAATTTTTTTCAAAAAATGTAAAATTTGGTCTCCAAACACATTAATATGGAGAACAAGATAAACGGTTTGGATCGATTATTTGAACTTTGAATCCGGTGATTATTAGTTCAATGTACAAAAATGTTTATACATTGCAATGTACCATAGCCCATCTCATACATACATACATATATATATATATATATATATATAGTAAAGCTAGGGTGTGATGTGCTCACCAAAAGGGTTTGATAAGCACAACTCCAAAAGTATATCGAATCGACTTCAAACGTCAAATCCAAACCGTTGAAATTCTTGTACTTCATGAGTGATGCATGTACATATAAAATTTTGAAAGTTTCGAGTTTATTTGCTACACGGTCAAGCGGTCAAAGAAATAAACTTTTTATAACTTAATTTATAAGTTGTTTTATATATTCAATTTTTTTCATTTCTTTGACTGCTTGACCGTGTAGCAAATAAACTCGAAACTTTTAAAATTTTATATGTACATGCATCACTCATGAAGTACAAGGATTTCAACGGTTTGGATTTGGCGTTTGAAGTCGATCCGATATATTTTTGAAGTTGTGCTCACCAAACCCTCTTGGTGAGCACATCACACCCTAGCTTTACTTTATATATATATATATATAGGATTTGGCTAATATGCTATGGGTTGCATAGAGGCCTCCCGTGCTACGGCTAAATATTAAATTTTTCAAAATCCAAACGGTCGATCCAAACCATTCATCTTGTTCTCCATATTAATATGTGTTTGGAGATCAAATTTTACAGTTTTTGGAAATTTTTTACTATTTTTTTAGATTTATTAAATATCGCTGTTTTTTATGGTCCAGATTTGTCTGAAAAACAGCGATTTTCAATAAATCTAAAAAAATAGTAAAAAATTTCCAAAAAATATAAAATTTGATCTCCAAACACATATTAATACGGAGAACAAGATGAATGGTTCGGATCCACCGTTTGGATTTTGAAAAGTTAAATATTGAGCCGTAGCACGGGAGACCTCTATGCAAGCCATAGCACGGTAGTCAAGTCCTATATATATAATATACAATCGATTGTTCTTAGCCTCCTGTACATCCAAGTAATTTTCTGATTTTTAAAGTCCAAATGATCGATCCAAACCGTTAGATGTGATCTCCATATTAAAATGTGCTAGGAGACCAAATTTTACATTTTTTGAAATTTTTTTACTATTTATTAAGCCACTTTGAAAACCACTGATCCAACGGTGGCTTAACCAAACAGTAAAATCAGAAGCTACCATTGGATCAGCGATTTTCAAAGTTGCTTAATAAATAATAAAAAATTTCAAAAAAATGTAAAATTTGGCCTCCTAACACATTTTAATATGGAGATCACATCTAACGGTTTGGATCGATCATTTGGACTTTAAAAATTAGAAAATGACTTGGTTGTACAGGAGACTAGAAACAATTGATTGTATATTAGCCTATCTCTCTCTCTCTCTCTATATATATATGAGTAGAACTAGGGTGTTCTTAAGCTCACCAAAGTGTTTGGTGAGCTTAACTCCAAAACCCATTAAATCGATTTCAAATGACGGATCTGAACCCTTGAAATTTGTCTACCTTACGAGTGATGCATCTACATGTGAAAATTTTAAACATTTGAATTAATTTAGTATAAAGTCAATCGGTCAAAATTAGAAGATTAATAAATTAATTATAGTGCATTCATTTTTTGAACGTTTTTTGACCGCTTGACTTTATACTAAATTAATTCAAATGTTTAAAATTTTCACATGTAGACACGTCACTCATAAGGTAGACAGATTTCAACAGTTCAAAAATTCGTCTGAAGTCGATTTAATAGATTTTGAAGTTAAGCTCAACAACACTTTGATGAGCTTAAGAACACCCTAGTTCTACCCTCTATATATATATATATAATAGCCGAATTTGGACAGATCAACTTAATCCCACAAATATTATTATTGTAAAAAGAATAGAACTCTTTATATATAGATCTCTATTGTATTAATTAATTATATTGTAAATTATGAGAGAGGAGTAAGATTGTTTAAAAAAAGATGCTTTTGACATGGAGAGTGCTGAGTGGAGTGGAGAGAGGGAAGAGAGAGAGATTGGGAAGAAAATACGGATCTTTTGATTGGATTTGTTTTTTCCTATCAAAACAGTATTGTTGGATGACAATTTGTTTTTTTCCTGTCAAAATGGTATAGTTGGAAGGCAAAATGGGAACTGTTTGGGATTTTAAATGGGAAGAAACTGAGCTACCAAACAACACTGGGAACAAATATTCATATTTGAGAAAAGATTTCTATTCACTGTATTTTATTCACCATCTGTCTACAATCTTATCCAACTTCCGTTCTAACTATCGGTCCCCACCTTCTTCTAACGATTTCCTTAAACAAACCTTCATTCTTCAGCAGCAATTCTTTTTTACAAATTTTTGATCTCTCTGCTGACTCTTTTCTCTTCTAATCTCTCTCCCGGTTCTCTTCTCTCACCATTTTTATGGATTCAGATATGATCTTGCCCTGTTTACACACTAGCTTTTGCCCCGTTTCTTTTGCATCCAGATCTGATTTCGACAGAAACATACTTTCTGCTCTTTCCGAAATCTCTCTTCCGATCATCAAATCATCACATCGACCTTTACTTCTGCCTCTAAAACACCATTGCATGATCGAATATGAAGAATCAATGAAGAATCGATACTAACTTGGTCAACAATGGAGCAAGAGGAAGAGAGGGACGAAGGGGCTCTTGACAACGACATTAATTTGCTCAGAGAAGAACGGTCTGGAGCATAATCGGGATATTTTACAGTATTCACTTTGTAGTTTTACAGTATACAAGATTCAATTTTACTGTATACAAGATTCAACCTAGTGAACATATTTTATTTGTGGTGAACAGATTTTTGTTAAACAGATGATGGATATATGTACAGATTTAGAAATTTTACAGTATACATGATATTATTTTATGGTTTATATTTTGAAATTTTACAGTATACATGATTTTTTGCAGGTTGTAGTTTAAGCTGAAATGTAGCATTTTTTACATTTTATCTTACAGTATACATGGTACCATTTTATGGTTTAGATTTAGAAATTTTACAGTATACAAAATTCAATTGAAATTTACAGTATTATTTGAAAATTTTACAGTATACAATATTCAATTTTATAGTATACAAGATTTAATTGAAAATTTTACTGTATACAAGATTCAATTTTACAATATACAAGATTCAATTTTATTGTATACAAGATTCAATTTTATAGTATACAAGATTCAATTTTACAGTATACAAGATTCAACCCAGTGCAGACACTAATAACTAACTCTAACTGCCAATAACTTCCTATTACTACTATTTCCGAAAGTTCAGTTTGAAAGTACATTTCTTTTCTCATTGCAATATTTTTCTAACTATCATGGGACCATTTCAAATAATTGCTGGATGTTTTGTAATTAACTGATATATTTTATATGATATATTGTATAATTATACCGCATGTAGAAGTAATTTTACAGTATTCGTCCAAGTCAAGACTATGAACAAATAGTGAACAAAAAGTTATAGACAATTAGATGCCTCTTTCATATTTTTCTTCCCATAAAAATCTATGCAACCGAACACGCTCTCAGTGTGTGTGGAAGTGGATTTTTTTTTTTATTTAGAATTACTATAAAATATTTCATTCAAATAAGCCTCCTAATTTTTGATTTTCTGTAACTAGCCTCCACCGATCCCTAGGATCGGTGGAGCAAAAAAAATCAAAACCACACCGGTCCTAGGGACCGGTGTAGCTCAATTTTGGTCCGCCACAGCACTGCACGCAGGATTACACGAAAAAAAAAAAAAAAGCTGCACCGATCCTGTGGATCGGTGTAGCATAAATATTAGTCCACCGATCCCACGGATCGGTGCAGTTTTACCTTTTTACCATTAACCCTGCCGCAGCCTTCTTCTTCTCTTCCCGATCTCCATTTTTCTTTCTTCTTCCTTCTATTTTTTCTTATTTTGTTTTTTTCAGATTTAATAGAGGAGTTATCATATGAACAGATCGCCACCACCATTGTACTCAGCATCGTCTTCTGATTATTATTGTAAGTTTTTTTTAATCATATTCTTATATTTAGTGTTGTAAAATTGAAAAATATTTAGAGTTTGATTTAGTGTTTATTTTTTACTCATATGTTTATATTTTAGTTTTTTTTACTTATATGTTTATATTTTGAGTTTTTTTACTCATATATTTATATTTAGTTTATTTTTTACTCATATGTTTATATTTATTGTTTTTCTGTACTCATATATTATGTAGTGTTTTTTTATATGTTTATATATTTAGTGTGTTTTTTTTACTCATATGTTTATTTAGTATTTTTTTTTACTCATATGTTTATTAATTTAGTGTTTGATTTTTGTTCAGCAAAATGTCACTGCTATTGATCAATGTGTATTATGGTGGTAACCTCCAAAGCACTTCAACAGGTGTTGGTTATGACATAGGGGCTGCATTTACCTTTACTGTATCTGATTCTACCAGTTTTGCCATTATAAGACGGCAAATATACGTTGGACTTGAATTGCTTCCGAGTCGAGTCAAATTGACAATCAGGGTACGTATGAACACAGCACCGCCCGGATCGTACCATTTCTCACTATTTCGAATAGAAAATGAGGAAACTTGGGTTGTCATTAAACAAACTGCAGCTCAAGTGGCTGGATTTAAGGTTATAGAATTGGTAGCTGAGGCGCACCAGGCTAGAAACCAAACCAGTTATGATCCGTGTTCAGATAGTTTGCCTGGAGGTAGTAACACACCGTCGGTTCAGACCGACTTTGATCTTAACTCGGGCAGTGTACCTGTACCCACCTACACACCTCCGGTTGAGGCCGGTGACGGCCTTTGTGAGCAATCAGATGAAGACACAGAATCTGATAGGCGTTCTTTTGATGATGATGATTCGGATGAAGAATGGAATGCAGATATGGATGAAGCAGAGGCTGAAATGAACGACCGAGAAATATTGAAGGATTGGCACAACTCAATACCATTCCTCAATCGAGGACCTAAGCATCCATGTTCCTCATTCCACGATGAATTGCCAATGCCATACGCGGATCGTGCATTTTTTGCAAACCCCCCCAGGTTAGATGAAAAATTTGCTGAAGGTCAAATGTTTGAATCCAAAGCCAAACTAATATCAGAACTTGCTAAATTTCACCTAACCAAAAACACAGAGTTAGATGTGCTAAACAGCAACAGAACAAAGTATAGAGTTAAATGTAGATCTTCTAAATGCAAATGGAAGCTGTATGCAATTGTAGTACCAACAGGTGCATGGACAATTTCCACCAACCCGTTTATCCACACATGTTTTGGCAGTGCTGAAAGGCTGGATAGTCATCAAATGACTTCTAGAGTAATTGCTGATATTATTAAACCGGCTTTGAAAGATGATCTGGAGTTAAGCATTAAAATGGTCAAGCATCTGGTTAAAGTTAAATTTGGGACAGTAGTGCCCTCGTATAACAAGTTGTGGAGAGGTAGAGAACTTGCAATTGCGGACTTGTTTGGGAGTTGGGAAAAGTCTTACGAGGTGCTGCCATCGTTTTTGGCTGCCATCAAAGCGTCTAATCCAGGTACACAGTACCTACTAGAAAGTGAACCATCAACCAAATTTAATATCAATATTTTCAACCGGGTTGCATGGGCATTTGGGCCATGCATTGAGGCATGGCCTCATCTTCGACCCGTTATCAGTGTTGATGCTGGGTTCTTATCCGGAAGGTATAAGGGTAAACTTTTTATGGCTTGTGCTTATGATGCAGAGCAACAACTCTTGCCACTTGCATTTGCAATTTGTGAAAAAGAGTCTATAGAAAATTGGGGTTGGTTTATGAATTGGTTGCGTATCAATGTTGTCGGACCAGGAAAAATATGTGTCATCTCGGACCAGCATCTTGGTATACGAGGGGTGTTTGAGGCTCCTAATCTGGGATGGTGTGAGGAACAAGGTGAAGCTGTACACCGACTATGTTCACAGCATATTTGTGAAAATATTTGGAAAAGATACCCTCAAAAGTGGATCAAAAAGGTATTCAAGAAATTTGTTGAGAAGAAAAAAATCTGGAGATTTGAAGAGGGGATGGATTTGATTAAGCAAAGAGATGCAGTTGTACATGACTACATTATGAAATTTGGTAAACGGCTCCGCAACTCTGATGCAGAGCCTTTGGCTCTGCATAAGTGGGCACAAGTGCATGATGGATTCCTCAATCGGTGGGGTATAATGACAAGTAATGGCTCTGAGGTACTAAACAGTGTATTTAGGATTGCCAGGCAACTACCTGTGTGTGCAATTGTTGAGAAGACCTTTTATAAGTGCGTCGACTGGTTTGTAAATAGGCGGGAGGCCGCGATTGGATGGGAGGCAACGGGATTGGATTTTTCAATGAACATTACACAAGTTTTACATCGTCGTAATGAGAAAGCAAGAAAACACGATGTAAGACCGATGTATTATGGGCATAACAACTATGAGGTTATTGATAAAGATGGACTTCTCGAGACAGTAAGTTCTTTATATGAAAATTTTAATTATTGGTCTCCGGCCTCCACCTCTCAACCAGAGCACTAATCAAATGCGGATCAATCTTGCAATCATTAAGGCGAGCAATTTGATACAACCCTAATTTCTTCAGAGCATCTTCCATCCGATTGTTGTAAATAATACGAGTCTTATGTGAATTTATCTGGTTCAATGAAGAGGAAGGCTGCCAAAAAGAAATAAAACATTATAAACCCTTCAAATACTTCATATAATATTTATTTGCAACAAATAATTAATAGATATAATCAAAATTACCATATCACGAACTTTCCATGCTCTGTGGTTCTGTGGTGCTAATTTCAACAGCTCCGGATAATTCACATTATCCATTGACTCTGTTAGAAAATTTGATAAACAATATTTTTGCAACTAATGAGAGTCATCACACATAATTATATAAACAAACATTTTTTTCAAGCATATGACTACAATAATCAAAATTTATGTAAACAACATATCATCTAATTTTGATTTTAATTTTAAACTTCATGAATATTACTAATTTTATACATTATAATTTTATCTAGTTTTAAACTTCATGAATATTACTAATTTTACACATTTATAATTTTATATAATTTTAAACATCATGAGAGTCATCACACATTTATCCAATTTTATACAAATTATAATACATATTACTAAAAAGTTACATTATACTACATGAATACTTAATTACACAAATTTATTCTACATAAATACTAAATTACACTAAATTAACATCAAATGAACTATAAATTAACACTACATTAGCACTACATTACACTAAATTAAAATCAAATAAATGCTAAATTAATACTACATTAGCACTAAATTACACTAAATTAAAATTAACACTAAATATACTCCAAATTAACACTAAATTACACCAAATACTAATTTCACACTACATTTCACAAAAACAATCTAAAAATACTAAACAAACTAAATTAAATTAGTTATTTATTTTAATTCGGCTAAAATAAAAAAATTAAAAAAAGAAGAATTTTTACCTTATCAAAATCGTAGATCTGAAGAGTTTCTAATTCTCTTCGATAATCTGAACATTTTGAAACAATTGGATGGAAAAATGGTTGAGTATATTGAAAGAATAAAAAAAAAAGAAAAAAAAAAAGAAAAGAACTTACCGTTGCAGAAGTGCAGAAGAAGGCTCGGACGGGGGGAGAAGAAGGAGAAATGGGGGAGTCCGCGGGCGGGTTTTTGAGAACAAAGCTCCACCGATCCGTAGGATCGGTGTAGGGCTTTTTGGGATTTTCTGTGGCCGACTCATTGCACTGACGAAAAGTGAGCTACACCGGTCCCTAGGACCGGTGTAGTTTTGATTTTTTTTGCTCCACCGATCCTAGGGATCGGTGGAGGCTAGTTACAGAAAATCAGGTCTTCAAAGGCTTGTTTGAATGAATTATTTTACCGTAATTCTAAATAAAAAAAAAATCCGAAATATGTGTCACCAATTGATTATATTAATTAGATAGTAGCAAGTTACTTCATAGTTTTGTTATTTTTTCCTCATACATATTGAATCTTGAAAAAACAAATATTATGTTTAGCCACAAAAGAGATTTTGTTAGTCTGAAAAAAAGAAACATGAAACAAACTTCCAAAGATAATATTTTGCTCAACAACTAATTTTTTTTTTTCATCAGCTATTGCGGCATTGTCACATCAGTTATTTATTTTTATTTTTTTGGAACATGTTCAAAATGAACCAAAAATATCCAATCAGATTTGTGCTTGCAAATTACAAATCACCCCTCCCAAACTATCTAGTGCAGTAACCTGTATGTTGTTTAATAAAGTATTAATATACTTTTTTCTGTGCACACAACAAGAATGAGACACCTTTCGCGAGAATAAAAAAATGACTTTTTGCAACGGACTACTCTCATTCTTCAGTTTTTTTTTTTGCGACGGTACTTTTTGTGAGAGAGTACCGTCATAAATTTGTTTTTTTCTCTCACAAAAAGTATCTACATTATTGTAGTGGTATAAAATTAATGAAATTATTCATTAAATATGTGCTGATACATATGTACGTGTACGTACTTCTTTGATTAATTAGTATTCTTCTATTTGTGAATTAAAATTATATTGAAAAAAGAGAGAACTAATAGTCTCCTTAATTATGTGACAATCATGTGATGGACAAGATAGTCTTTTACTTCTTTTTTAATATTATAATAGACTTTTTATTCACATTTAGCTTGTATTCTTAATCCTTTTTGCTAACCGAACATAAACTCCTTAGTAGATCTTAAAAAAATTTCAGCCTCACTCTCTTAATCCACTTTGCCGAACTCCCCCATTTTTTTAGTGAGGTTAACTCCAATTAGAATTCACCATATTAGCTTTAAATAGAGTAGAACTAGGGTGTTCTTAAGTTCACCAAACCTCTTGGTGAACTCAAGTCTAAAATCCGTCAAATCGGCTTCAAATAACGAATCCGAGCTGTTGAAACCTGCCTACCTTATGAGTAATGTGTCTACATGTGAAATTTTTAAATGTTCAAATTAGTTTAGTATGAAGTAAATCGGTAAAATTAGAAGATAAATAAATTAATTTTAATGCATTCATTTTTTTAGCATTTTTTGACCGCTTGACTTTATACTAAATTAATTCGAATGTTTAAAATTTTCACATGTAGACACATCACTCATAAGTTAGACGGATTTCAATAGTTCAGATTCGTCATTTAAAGCTGATTTTATGAGTTTTATACTTGAGTTCGCCAAGAAGCTAGCTTGATGAACTTAAAAACACCCTAGTTGTACTCATTTTAAACAATATTATTTTTTCATACAAGGGCCTTGATATTGTATCTTTTAAATACTATTTTTAAAAATTAAACATGTGTCTCTGTGAAGAGAAGAAAATTTCGTACCACTGCACTAAGCAAACTAATTATATTAAAAAATATATATAATATTGGAGTGCTGTGTAAAAAAAAAATCACAATTATCATTCAAAAATTTCAATATATCGTATCTGGGTTTGGAAGCAAACTAATTATAGACACCGGATTATGAATGCGTTACATTTTGCGCTAAATAGCCACTAATTTGAAATAGTTTGCCAAAATGTTTAGTGAGGTGAGAAAATTCGAGGATGAGTCGTTATTTTATAATTATTTTGAATATTAGTATAGTTATAAAATTTTAGTAACAAAAATAGAAGCATATTTTGAGAGAAAAATTTAGGATGAGACATAACTGCATTATTTTTTGAATCTTAAGTATGATTTTATAATTGTTTCTAAAACATGCATACAAATTATTTTGTTTAGCCGGCGGGGTACTTGCTCCACAGGAGTTGAAGTATGATTTTATAATTTAAAAAATAAAATAGCATAATAAGTTCATATCTACCAACAAATTGCAACGTCCTTGACCTGACGAGTCTTCAAGAAATGGCAATTGAGTCGAAGAATTTCAGAGCGTGCAACATTTGCCGATCGATGTGATCATAATAAAACGGTCTGGCCAGAAAAGATGGGACGCAAGGACATGGGCACTCGAAGGGAAAGGAATTGGAGGATTTCTCTGAGAAATATAGGGTTGAATTCAAGTGCTATTTGTGAATCACACATCATTAGAAATAGATGATTGGCTACAATATGCACAGGGGTTATAAGAGCACAGAGGTACTAATACTATAGGAAATATGCAAGCTACTATTTAATTATTATAATTAATTGGCGACACATATTTCGTGAGTTAACCACTAAGAATTGTTAATCAAATTTGTATGATCTCTTCCTCTTTTATATATACAAGTCATAAACTACATATGCAAGACACAAGTAACTCAGATACATCTTAAATCCTTAGCCATTTGCTATATTACAATTAAAGATTTCATTTGATAGTTCAATTAATTGAATAGATTTAGCAAAACAAGATATTGGAGAAAACTAATGTCTTTTTTTGAAGTAGAAATGTGAGGATCAAGCCCCTCAGATTCCATTGCAACAAACAACAGTAGTATCAAATTACATTATTGTTTTTCCAAAGAAAAGAAAAGAAAAGGGAAAATGAAAAAAGGAGAAAAAATATATACAAATTTTTAGGAAAATGAGATGAAAAGAAAAAAATAAGAAGAGAAGAAGTAAAAGTGCATAAGTATTCTTTAGCACATGTGAGTTTTTGTTAATTGTTCAGTGGGAACCAAACTTGTAAATTTAGCCATGACTTTCGCTGTTAATATCCTGCTTGACTGCTCAATTGTTTGAAAAATCTTTCTGCATCGCTCCTTCCAAACCACAAAGACCACATTTTCGCCTGAGAGATCAATATTAACTAGATCCGGGCTAAGCGCAAGATTGCTGAGCTTGAGAACCGTCAGATGCAATCGGACGGCGGACATGATCCCACGTGAATAACTCTGGCCTGACGGTGGATCGAGAGACAACGAGACGCAGCGAGAGAAGGAACTCCTCTGCTAAAGAAATTAGCTTTGATTCGCACTTCATCATCATCGTTGACCCTTAAACCTTTTTTTTTTTTGTCTGACCTTTTGCTATCCGATCCCTTTAAACTACTTAATTAGAAAGTACGGATTCATAGAGAGAGGCGAGATCAATTTTGTTTTTGTTTTTTTTTTTAAGAAGTGAGAACTGAGGCGGTGAAGTTTTATAAGAGGATTATAAAAAGGGAAATCTATTGTCAATTCATTGTTAAAAAAGATTTGGTTTAATGAATCACTTAATTTGAAGACATTATCGTTTAGCTGGAATTAAAATATTTTTAGTTTATTCTAATTTAGATGTTATGAGATATAGTATATAGTAGTAGTTTAAAGATTTATTTTAATGAAACACTGAATTTTTTAATGACTTTAATTAAATTACTAAAAATATATATGGTGATTCAAATAAATTATCTTTGAATTCTGTCAAAACAAAAGGCATATAAAAGGTGTGCCAAAAGGCACCTCTAAAAAATGTACATCCTTTCTATTTCTAAAAAGTAAAAACGTATAAAAGAAGACTTTTATTTTTATTTTTTTGTTATGTCATATCATCAATACATTGAAAACAACAACTCCCTCTAGTTATAAGTTTTTTTTTCCTGTTGAATTTTTTCCACCAAAAAGAAATTGACATTGCCATCTTCTAATTTATTTCCTTGTGTGGCATGTTCATATGTAGCATTTTATGTAGTATTTTTAGAAACTAAATTTAAAAAGTACTACTAAATAGTGCCCCATTAATGTTTTGCATAAAAATATTAACAATTTTTCGAAAAAAATAAGAGAATACTTAATAAAAAAAATATAATTGATAGATCTGTTAATTTTATTATTATTTTATTGTAGAGACAACAAGAAATTGACAAGGAAAATAATATAACTTACATATTGTTAAACGATTCTGACTTCACCACCGTCGCGGATCCCGATAAAGTACCTGAGTCTGCCACTATCAATTAAAAAACCAGAGAAGATTCACTTCCAACCAATGTTGGACTCTGTCCAGAATAGGATGTATATCAACCACCTTGTAAATTGGGAGAGGATTTGCACATTAAAGAAAAATGGGGGCTTAGGGATTATTAACCTGGCATGTCAGAACGATGCTCTCTTAACAAAATGGATCTGGAAGATTAGCCAGAATCAGTAGTAGTTATGGGCCTCAACAGTCAGAAGGTTACATGGCATTACCGACACGGACCAGTTAGCGACCGTTCAAGAACAATCCTTCTTCATCAAATACTTGGTAAAACTTGCCCCCTTCTCCGATTGTTCTATCTCATGGGATGAGGAAAGCAAATGGTAATGGACTCCCTCGAGCATTTTTTCCTTAGCATCGGCCTACATGCACCAAAAAGGAGTCATGTCCCGTCACCACGGCTCCCTATGGAAGATTAAGGCACTCCTAAAGGTGAGAATCTTCCTCTGGCTGATGATCAGCAACAGGATCCTACCCAACATATTCTAACCAGGAGGGGTTGCCCGGTTCAACATGGATGTCACATGTGTAGTGACTCGGGTATGGAGACCTGATATCACCTGTTCTGGGACTGTCAATTTGCGGTAAGGTTCTAGACGGGATTGTTAGCGCACTTCAACTTCAATCATGGGAACTTCCAAGGCACCACACTCATGGGCCTATGGGTCATCATTAGGACAAACTTGTCCCCGAGAGGGATAGTTCTATGGGACGCGCTCTGGGCAATGGGTATTTGGAGTTTGTGGCGGGAGACGAATCAGAGACACTTCTCTGATAAGAGGCGCGCTTAACGCATCAATTGATCAATGATACAGCAATGGATATCATGCTCTGGATACAAAATGTGTGAGTCAAGGGCAAGAATGGAACGGGCGGGATTATGTGGGAGTGAAGGGAGAGAGCGAGTTTTTGAACCAAATTGCCAGAATAACCCAACCCCAAGCTAACTTTAGTATGTATTTGAGGAATTAATTAGCAAAATATACGGTGCCAACGATAGCCAAATATACCATTTTTTTCATTCAATGACACCACCAATTTTGTTCTTCTTTTTTAATTGTATTAGATAATTGGCAGCGCTTGCTTCAGTGCCACTTATCATTCCCTTTTATTATGTTTCCCATCACAGGTGCTATTAATTAAAGTTTGTTCATCTTTTATTTTTTTTAATACAGGATGCATTTGTGGTATGCAAGATATTCCACAAAAGTGGAATGGGCCCAAAGGAAGGCAAGATGCTGAGTTAGACTCACCGGTGCCGGACCCATGCCATCTGTCACATTTGCGGTCCCACCTGCTGATCAATACCTCCTCATCACTCCACCTGAACAAGTGAACAGCCTGGTTCAGTCTACTGACTTACAGGAAGCAAGGAATCACCTTCTTCGGTTGAGTTGTCATTAATTTGAAATTGTGCATCTCCAAGTAAGTGGTATGTTTGCATATTATCTTTTATATTATCTCGTTCAGTATTGAGAATAAGAGAATTATGATTTGAATTTTTTGAGTGCGGCGATGGTACTATGCATAGAGCGCATTGGTTCTTACTATGGATCAATATTTCCGTTTTCAAAATGATCATCATATGAAAATGTGTTCGTATATTAAAATTTACATTCTTTATAATTTTTAGATATGTAGAACATCACTACTTTTGAATGGTATACAAATAAATTTCCATATGGAGATCATATTAAATGGTTCAGATCAACTATTTGGACTTTGAAAATTAAAATAATGATACATCGTACGGACCAACAGATCGACTATTTGGACTTTGAAAATAATGATACATAGTATGGATCAATTTGTGCTATGTATAGTACCATAGCCTCACTCTAAGATAATTATGATTTGAGATTTTTTAGCAGATTGATAATTTGAATTACTGTTTGTGCAGCTTCAGGCTTCAGCTCCTCTTATAGAAGACAATTACAACAATTCCCCTCTTGGTGATGAAGATGCATTATTTGAAAAGTTAGACGATAATTCATCAGATGAGACCAAGGGGGAAATGTATCATACTGATGATTATGACATGGTGAATGGCAATGTTTTTGATCCTACGACAATTCTATCAGCACTTGCGAACGAGAATTTTGTCGAATGATCTACATGAGAGTATGAGACTCTGAACAAGGATTTATCAGAGAATTGGCAGAAAGGAGAGGGTGTAAGTTATTAGAATGCTGACTGTACTGATAGTTTGGGAGGGGTGATTTGTAATTTGTAGGGATAGATCTGATAGGATAATTTTTTGTCAAGGAAATTAAAGCTGAATAGTTTGTTAGTCGTAACATTGTCAGATTGTACAAGTGCCATTTTGAACATGTTCCATGGGGTGATGTACTGAGGCAAAAATGCCGCAATAGCTGAAGTTGTTGAGCAAAATGTACATAGTTATCATTGGAAATTTGTATTATGTTTTTTTTAGACAAACATAATATATATTTTGTGTCAAGACATTTTTTTTTTTTTCAAAGTTCAATATGTATGATGGGAGAAAAAAAACTATGAAGTAACTACTATCTAATATAATTAATTGACGACACACAAATCTTTCATGAGTAAACTACTAAGAATAGATAATCAAATTTGCATGATCTCTTCATCTTTTATATAAGTTATAAATTACATATACAAGATACATATATAAGTCATGAAAATGCAAGACATCAGATATATTACACGTAAAGATTGCATTCTGATAGTTCAACTTATTAAACAGATTTTGTAAAATAAAATATTAGAGAAAACCAAAATTAACAGTACAAATTATTCCATCTTGTAATCAGCTTTACAGTCCTATGCGATCGAATGACAGATATGACTCCACAAAATAACTTTGACATGGCGATGGAGAGGCGACCACATGCGATGATGGAACGAACTCCTCCAGAGTTTAGCTTTGACTCGCACTTCATCATCATTGAGTCTTAAACCCTTTTCTCTTCTTTACTATTCTCTGATCTTTTGGTATCAGAACCCTCGAAATTACTTAATTAGAAAGCAGGAAAGATGGAGAGAGGAGAAATCTATTATTTTCATTTTCTTTTTTTTGTACGGAGAGAGATATGAGAACCGAGGCGGAGAGGTTTTTGTAGGAGGATTATAAAAAAATAAATTTATTGTGAATTAATTGTTCAAAAAGATTTGGTTTATTGAATCACTTAATTTGGAGACACTATTGTTCAGTTGGAATTAAAATACTTTTATCTAGTTTTTTTTTCCAGCTATTTGTGTCAAAAAAAAAATATATATATTGGGGGCGGAAAATGGCCTGTCCAAATTTCTCAAAAATAGCTTGGTTATTTCTCAAAATTACTGAATATGAAGTAACAACCACAAGCATACCTGCCAAAAGCTAAAAGCCCAAGTTCCCCAGTCTCTTAAACCACCACACACATACACACTTTTCTATAATAAAAAAAAAAATCAAACTTATCACCCTTATTGCCAATTAATAGATACTGGTTTTAAATAAGAAAGATCCACATCTAAGGAGTAAAAAATCATGGTAATAGTGGTTCAGTTAGAAATTTTTAAGAAAAAGGTATAATGCAATGGATATGATCATGAAAAAGAGATTCTAAGAAAAAACATCCGTGCCAGTATAATCAGACCCAATAATGATGTATAGCTAGATAAATTAACTATGATCGTATATATGACATATTAACCGCAATTAACAAAACTGGGGTATGGTGTAGCATAGCAGCTTTAATTTGTTTTTGTTTTTGCATCTCAACAATTATTGGATCTAACTTAGATATTTCTTTTTTGTTATTTTCAGATATAGAACAACATGATGATATCTTTATTTTTTGTGTGTTCATTGTGTTTTTACTTCTTGAGTTTCTAATAAGAAACTAATAAGAAAATTTTAAAACTAGTATGTTAAAATAAAATTGTTAGATTTAATCTATATTATTTTATCAACCTTCACTTTTTATTTTATTTTTATGTAAATCGATAAGTTCAAAAATTAAAGTTTAGAAATTATCTAAATTAGTGTATTTTTGCAAGCCCTCATTATCAATTAAAATAAAATTCAAATGTCATAATTTTTTGAGCATGCATAAAAAAAAAATATTAAACATATCTAATAATTTTATTTTGAAAATTGAGTTTGATTTTTTTTTAAGTTATTAAATTTTAAGAATGAAGACACAATAAAAACATCAGAATTAATTGGTCGCATTTAAATCCTCCTCATAATTAAGACGGTTCTCCGGTACAAATTAGGCAACAATTTAATAGCAGCTATTTATATTTATAATAAGATTACAAGTATATTGGGGGCTTTTTTAATTTTTGGCAACACTTGACACATTGTTCCACTTTGATTTATTTATATGTAGCCCTCCTACTTTGTTGTCTTGTGCTATTGTATTTCTAAACTTAGAGCACTTTGCATATGGTGCTCGTTTTAATTAGTTTCAAATAAATCAATTATCCTAAAAAAAAATCCTTTGTCTGGCAGACAATTAAGTACAAAGGAAGGAGAATTTTACAAACTACACTTTCGAAAAAGTTCAAACAAAATATCCTCCCATTAAATTTCTTGACAAAATGCCCTTGTGGGGTCCATCAACATCAAAATTTCCCCTCCCCTTCTATTACTTCCAACCTTCCCTTCTTTCCTTCGTGTCTCTTTGCCTATCTCAATTTTGCTTTGTTTATTCTTCAAAAGCGTCTCCCTTTTTTGTACACAAATTTATGCATATAAGTTTTAACAATTAAAAATTGAATTACATTCTTGAGAGAGGATGAATCCTTTGTTGACTTTTCAAAGCTTTTGTAGTTTTTTATTCAAAGTTTCAAACTGCACTCTCTTAATAAAATTTAGAAGAAAAGCAAAACCCAAATCTGTGGAGCTAACAAAAAATTCTGAGTTGTCTTAGAAGTTGTGGTACTTCTACATATGATGAAGTAATCTCAAACAATGACAATATCTGCCCATTTTTTTAGAGCAATAAAGTTAAATTCAATGCATACCAGTTACTGGTACAGGTACTTATTGTACAAAATAGATTCAAAAGCAACACTTAGGATTAATCTTCCTGAGCCTTCGAATAAGAAGATCACATTTGGTGATTCTGATTTCGACTCCTCTACTGATCAAATTTGTAGCTCTCGAAGCAGGATGTAATGGTGTCATATTCATTCAAATGCAAAAGGTGAAGGGGGACCCAAGCCCTAGAAAATAGTTCAACATATGATGAATTCGGCCTCTACAACAAAAATCACATGTCAAGGTTATATATCTATAGCATGTCAATAAAGTTTTGATACTTGAGTTTTTAGTCCTTTACTTAATTTTTCTTAAAATTTCATCAGACTCAAAATAATATTTGTAGATTAGAAAGTTTGATAAATTGAGGTACTTTTCATCTTTTATTTTTGGAAATTTAAAGTTTAAGAAGATATGGGAGTTGCACTCGAAAAATGAGGTATACCACTAGTCAAAATATTTCGTATAATTTCATACCAATCATATGTTAGTAGTCTACTGATTCAATTTTAATTCCAACTTTGTCTAGGAAGAACATTTTTTAGTGCTATTTTTTTTTGGTTTGTTTTGGTTTGTGTTTATTTGAGATGTTTAATTAAATAGACATACTTTTAAGCCCTAATTTTGATACTGTCTGGAGTCTCTGGACTCCAGAGCTAATGTGATACCGTGGTGTTGTTCTATTATAAAGTTGTCTCTTTGTTGTTGTAAATTAGATTTATTCTGAGAGTGCTGCCAGTTGAGATTATTTGTTATGCATCTGAGGAGGATATTACAAAAGCTATTAAGCTCCTATTAGAAAAGCATTTTTTTCAGAGGATTCGTCCTCTCCCTAGAAGGTAATTCAATTTTTTTACTATTAAAACTTATATACAAAAATTTGTGTGGGGAAAAGTGAGAAGGTTTTGAAGAATGAACCGAAACAAATATTTGGGAGAGGCAAAGAGACAAGAAGGAAAGAAGGGAATGATGGAAATAATATGAGGGGAGGGGAAATTCTGATGTTGATGGGTCCCACAAGGACATTTTGTCAATAAATTTAATGAGAGGGTATTTTGTTTGAAATTTTTCGGAAGTGGGGTAGTTTGTAGAATTCCCCACAAAGGAATGGGGGTTCTCATTGATAAGTTTAATCATGAACTACAAGGTTGAAAATGGCAAATTCTTTCATTCGGAGGTAGGATTACTTTATTTAATTCAGTCTTGTCAGCAGTACCTGTATATGCTGTGTGTTTATATTGGATTCCTAAGCAAGTACTTAGAAAGATTGATGAAATTAGGAGGCAGTTCTTGTGGCAAGGGACATGTTTGAAGAAGTAATCCCTTCTTAATTGGCCTACTGTATGTATCACCAAAGAGGCAAAGAGTATCGGGGGATGTGTATTTTCGATTTAAACCAAATGAACTGTGCTTTATTACTTAAGTGGTAGTGGAAAGTTATTGATTCTCAATACACACACCTGTGGAAGGAAATCTTAACTCACAACTTGTATACTCCTATCCCTATATCCCCATTTTGGAAAACAATTCAGAAGTTAGCTCCTATTGGAGAAATTGGGATTATTAAACAGCCTGGTAGCCAAGGTCAAGTTAAGTTTTGGCAGGACATATGGTTCCAAAATTGCCCACTTAGAATTACCTTCTTACAATTATTTGAGGTTTGTACTACTCCTGATGTCACAATTCAAGTAGTAGTGGCTTCCCAAGGGCATAATATTAGATTTCGTAGGAGCCTGATAGGTAGGCTACTACAAGAATGGAATCAGGTACTAAGTGTTATAAGCACAACTGCCGTTACACACGGGGGTGATCATCTTGCTTGGCAGTGGGACTCAACATGACAGTACACTGTTAAATATGTTTATCTTTTCTCAACTTTCATGGTATTCAAAAACAAAAACCATTACTTTGGTGGAAGTTACCAGTTCCTCCCAAAATACGAGCTTTTATCATTTTATGTGGTTGCTGCAAAAAAATAAAATCCTTACAAGACTTAAGTGTTAGATGGTGGACAGGTGACACTTCATACCAGTTTCGTCAGTCATAGGAAGATGCTGATCATCTTTTTTTTTTTCTAATTGTTATTTTTCTCAGCACATTTGGTTTTATCTGGGTCAACTCAAATTTATTTCAATATTGCAACCATGTGATGTATTTGGAGACGAAGAAATGAACTCTGCTCTAATATATTGAATATCATTTCCCTTGTCACATATTGGACAGGTACAATGTCTGAAGAAGTGAAGCAAGCAGCTCAGGAATGGCTCCCTCAAGACATGGATGAAGTCCCTCTCCATGTAGCTCCTCCAGAAATGAAGACGATGATTGTGTGGCTTCTGATGACTCTTCATAAGAGATCATTAACTTTGCTAGTTTCCATGTTTTGTAATAAGTCCACTATGGCTTTATTCTCAGCCCTGATGTGGCTTAGTTAAACTGATGCTTAGGGTACTAACTGTCTCTCTTTTGTGATACGAGCAGTGGTATATGTGGTTACTCATACAGTTTATATTCCTGTGGAGATATTGTTTTTGTTGTTCTTGTTTTTCTTTGTTTTTGTAGGACTTCTAAGTTTCATATTAATGAAACGGACTTTTTTTGCCCTTTTTAAAAAAAAAAAAAAATTAAACTGATTCTAGAACAAAGCTCTATAAATTTGAGTTGCTTGGGAAATCTGGACCCGATTGCTTGGGAGAGAAATAGAGAGGACGTCATGACGGAGACCAAATATTGCTTCGATCTAATCCAGTAATTTATCTAGCGCTAATCTTAAAGACAAATCAGACGGCTTACAAGGTTATAATAAATCTTGCAGTATGTAATGGTAATATAGCAACCTAGGTTTTTTTTAATAATGAGTTAATAACTCCGACATGACAATTAAAATTAAAATTTTAGAGATTTAAAATAAAGATTTCTTTTGAGTATATTTCACCTAGGGGTGGCAAAAAAATTCATAGTTCGTGATTTGAGTTTAGTTCAATTCGAAATTAGTTCGTTTTGAAATAAATCAAATATAGTTCGGTTTGAATCTTATTCAAATCAAACTCAAACTGGATATAATTTATTCGAAATTGATTCACGAACTATTTAGGTTCGAATCTCAAATAATACAATTAATAGATTCAACTAGGGGTGGTAACGAATCAAACCGAATCGAACTTATCCTAGTTTGAGTTTGATTTGAATAAGATTCGAACCGAACTGGGTTTGATTTGTTTCGAATCAAACAATTTCAAATTGAATTAATTGCGAACTACACATTTTTCGAATCGAATTACAAACTAAATTTTTTTTTAGAAGCCCTAGTTATACTGGTAGTTTATACATTAATTTATATATAATAATTAGATAGTAGTTACTTCATAGTTTTATTGTTCTCTCGTTGTACATTTTCAATTTTTTAAAAAAGATACAAATATTATATTTTTTCCACAAAAAAAGATTTTGTCATACCAAAAAAATATATAAAACGAATTTCCAAAGATAACTACAATTTTGCTCAATAACTGAGGTTTTTCTCATCAGCAATTGAGGCATTGTCACATCAGTACATCACCCTCAGGAACATGTTCAAAGTGTACCAGTACCATCTGACAATGTTACAACTAACATACAATTCAGCTTTCCTTGACGAAAAAATTATCCTATCAGATCTGTCCCTACAAATTACAAATCACCCCTAACAAACTATCTAGCATAGTAGGAAATATCAGTATCGGTATCGGGATCGGTCACGGCCAATACCGATACATATCAGACCAGTATCGGACCAGTATCAGCCAATACGGCTCAGGCTCTTTAACACACTATCACGAGTATCGGACCAGTATCGGATCGGTTATGGCCGATACCGATACGTATCGGCCGATACGGATCGGTATCGGCCGATATTTCCTACTATGCTATCTAGTCCAGTCAGCATTCTAATAACTTACACCCACTCGTTTGCGTATCCTCTGAGATATCTCATATTTTGCGTGACCGACGTGTCCGGTGCCTATTCGGAGGTGATGTAGGGGGCCAGTATTATTTGAGCTTTGAGATTCGCTCAGAAAGTATTGCAATGGTTGAGATTTTCCAAAAAGTCATGCAAAATATGAGATATCTAAGAGGATGCGAATTCCTCATTGCTGGCAATTGTCTGATAAATCCTTGTTCAGAGTCTCAGTTAGATTTTCACCACTTATTCCGCCTGATCAATCATTGCAACAAAGTCAACTACATAAAATTGACGCATCCATTCGTGATCATCTGAAATGAGGCGAGTAATATTTAGGCATATTAGGTTCAAAAGAATCCTTTGATATTGAAACTCTATCAGATCCCAATCCTAAGGCACTATAGAAAGTCACTAAGCTCAACGAAATTCTCATTGGCAAGCTCAAATAGAATTGTCGACGTAGGATCGAAAGCATTGCCATTCACCATATCATAATCGTCACTATGATACATTTTTCGATTCGGGATTCGCCCGTCTCACCTGAATGATCATCTAAATTTTCAAATATATTGCATCTTCAGCACCAAGAGGGGCTTTGTTGTAATTGTCTTCTATAGGAGGAACTGAAACCTGAAGCTGTACAAACAGTAAGAAGGCTTTCTTTGTTGTCTAGGAGCAGCCTTTTTCTATGTGGTGCTATTTTGAATCAGATTTGGTCTTTTTAAGGAGTAAATTTTTAGTAATGTTCATCAATTTTTGGTGTTGAATTTTCCTATGCTTTGATGTGAGCCCTTTTTGAAAAAGAGCGAATTTTGTGGTTTGTCCAAGTTCGAATCAATTATAATGTAGAATCTGGCAAATTGGCTTTTATTTTATTTATTTTTATATTTAATATAAATATCAAGGAATCTCAATTTTAGAAATGCTGATTATGTGAATTGTATTATGTTATTAATTTGATAGCTTTTAAACATTAACAATGGTGGAACTTTTTCAAAGATCTAGCCGCCCCCTTTCGCTCTTTCGCCCAGAGAGAAAAAAAAAGAAAAAGAGAGAGGTCGAGCAATCTAGCTCCCCTTCCTTTGTTCTTTCATTCCATCTTTTTTTTTACTTTATCAAGATCTCAATTTGATACACTAGTATACTCTTCTCTCCCGTCTCTATCTCTTTGAACGAAAAAAAGATCGAGGGAGATGGAAGGGAGCCAACCGAAGCTGAGAAGCTTAAAGCATATGGTCACTATCCATCTCAATCGGAGTGAGGTGGTGAATTGATCCTGCCGTAAAAGCACCACGATGAGTAGATCCGGCTGTCGGAGCGCGTCGGTGAGTAGATATGACCGTCAAAGCGTAGCGGTGAGTAGGTATGGCCGTCAGAGCACAGCGGTGAATAGATTCAGTCGTCGGGGTGGCTATTAGACGAAAACGAATTCAATCGTGAAGAGGGTTAGAGAATTTTTTTTTTTTAGAGTGCTTAAGAGTGTAAATAAGTAGGATTAGATGTTGAGAGTAGTTTAGATAAATTAATGATAATAAAAGAGTTTAGATTTAGGAGTTAAAGTCATTTGGCTTGTTGTAAATATATTTTTTTATCAATAAAATTGTTAGTTGGCATTTAAAGCCACTAACTTAAAAAAAAAAAAAAACAACATAAAGTACGTAATTCCAGCAAATAAGGTATAGGATAATTCCAATGCTTAATTAAAGGGTTGTAGTCTGACAATTTGTACTGAAACTTTGAAAGTAAGTTAGAATTGCAAATTAATTTCAAGTTTTTAAAATTTAAGAGTATTTTCATAAGAATGCAAATTCAATTGATTAAATAAATAATCTTATAAAGTCTTTGTTGTAGAAGTTAAAAACGAATAAAAGGAATTGGTAAATTTCCATGTTGCCAAAAATTGAATCTATTGCATACACTGATACACATCAATGAGATTATGAGAATGATTTGCATACAATGGTGTTTTAAGAGTGTAGGCTTGTCAGAAACACTACTGAAATAATTCTATGGAGAACAATGGAGAGAAATAATTTCAGCCTAATATGGCCCAACAGCCACCCACACAATTTTAAGGGTTCCAAGCTATATAAATAAAAATAAATTAATTAAAAATTAAAAAAATCATCTATATAGGTCGCGCCGTGTTATTATCTTTCTCAAAATTTCGACATACTATCTGTAGTGAAACAAAATTTTAAGATAAAGCATAATATTATAATTATTTTGAATATTAAGTAACTTTTAAAAAATTTATGTAAAAAGCATAGAAATAGAAACATAATTTGACGAAAAAAAATTTATGAGGCATAATTATATATTTTTAAAATTTGAAGTATATTTTTATATTTCTTTTAAAACATAGAGATCAAATCATATTTTGATATTTTTAATTTTTTAGCTGGAGGGTAGTGTTTACCAAATGGGTTGGGTCGGGTCGGGTCCCGTCGGTCCGAACCCATCCAGACCACGTGGTCTAGTGGGTCTACGGGTTAGCTAGGGTTGGGTCTGGCGGGTTACATTTGGGAGAGTTGGACCAAACCCGTACTAGACCCTTGGTCCAAAATTACCACTGGTAGGTTCAGATCGGATCCAGATCTATTTTTTTTTTTTTAAAAAATAAAAATAAACAATGGATTGTTTCTGGCCGAAACATCACTGTTTCCGGCCGAAACAGCACTGTTTTAGCTGAAACTCTACTGTTTCTGGTCGAAACAGAACAGTTTCTGTTTAGTCCAGTCCTGTCCCGTCTGGGTTTAGGCAGGTCTCGGGTTGGTCCGGGTCAGATTTTCAAAAGTCTAGTTCAAAAAACCGGTCCAAACCATTGCTAGACCCGACCCTAGAGTTAGTCTGGGCTGGTCCGAGGATCTAGCTAGGATCGGGCTGGTTCGGGGACGGTCTACGGTTCGGCCGGGTTAGGTCAGACCTGGTTGGATTTTTTCAATTCACTACTGGAGGGTACAGGTACTTGCCCCTCCTGACTTCACATGGTTCCGTCCCTAAAAGCGCTTATGTTTGCACTTCATTGCAGTTACTGATGAGGTCTCATCTGCCAACAAATACACTAATTGACCTTCAAATAAGGTTCATGGAGTTTAATTTAGTTCGGATTTATCCATTTAGTCCTCAATTTAATCCACTCTATTTATCCAATCAATCCTCAATTAATTTACTTACAAAACTGAGGTATGGTACCCACTTGGTAGCATACCAGCTTTTGTTTTGGTTTTTGCATCACTTCATTTAGTTGGTATGATATACTGGTATAGGGCAATTGGGAACTACACAATAGAAAAAACAACAAGTACTAGATCTGCCTTAAGAGTTTTATCTTTTTATTTTCAGAAATAGAACAAGAGGATGATTCAAATGTCTTTATTTTTTATGTATTCATTATGGTTTCAATTTTTTAATTTCTAATAAGAAAATTTTAAAACTCCTATTTTAAAGTAAAACCATTACATGTAATCTATATCATATATGAGGAGGAATCCACTTACAACATTTAAAAGTTACAACATCTTACCACAACTTAGTTTTGCAATTTTTAAAGTCTAAATAGTTAATGCAAACCGCTGAATATGTAATATGTACTAACATGTGTTTGTATATCAAATTTTATATTTTTTTTGGATTTTTTTACTATTTATTGAGTATTTTATAAAACTATTATTTTTTAGTGGTCCAGAATTATCTAAAAGTATCACATTTTAATTTACATGTTGTGCGGTTTGGATCAACTGTCTGGACTTTAAAAACCACAACACTAAGTTGTGGTAAGATATTGTAACTTTCAAATGTTGTAAGTGGATCCCTCTATCATATATACATATTATATACATTGGCATAAAAAAATTATTACTTTCAGATTTTTTTTATATGAATTAATAAGTTGAAAAATTAACATATATAAATTATTCACATCAATGTATTTTTACAAGTCCTCGTTATTAATTAAAAGAAAAATCTAAATAGCATAATTTTTTTACGTGTACATAAAAAATGAAGACATTTGAGTTTAAAATTTAAAGTTATTAAAGTTGAAAATGAAGACATAATAAAATACACCATATATGTTCATAGAACAATTATTCGGTACAAATTAAGCAACAACTTAAGAGCATCTACTGTACCCATAAGTTTAAAAAACAATTTAATTTTTCCTTAGAATTTAATAATTCAAGAACTAGAAGTTTAATTTTTTTTTTTAAAAGAAAGATAAAACATAATTTCTGAGCTTTAATTTGCACTTAACATCAGTTTTAACATTTTGAAATTACTTTCACTTGGAATGCAAAAAAGCTTCATTTTACAATTTTCATTGAACACCTTCAACTCAACAAGATGATTCCTTACTTTCTCCTTTATTATTGAACTCACAGATAGAATCATGAATACCTCCCCATACTTCCAGACGAGTGACAACACAAATAAGTTTTGCTTATGAATAACTTGGAGTCTAACAAGGAGCTCATAGATTGAAAGCCTATAATCTGGATATAATAACGAGGTTTGGCTCTGTCATATGCCTCTTTCTTGACTATATTATAAAATTGAATAACTAGTTGAACAATTAATTGAGTGAAAGGTCTACGCAGAGATTTCTTTCTGACAAATTACAATGATTGAATAACCATCTCCCAGAAGAAAATCTGACAGTCCATATAGTTAATATTGATTTCCTCTAATATTTTGTTTGACAAAATCTGTTTAATTAGTTGAACTATGTGAATGCAATCTTTACTTGTAATATAGCAAAAGGTTAAGAATTTAAGATGAATCTGATTTCTTGCATTTTCATGACTTATGTATCTTGTATGTGTAATTTATAACTTACATTAAAAATTGAAGAGATCATGCAATTTTGGCTATCCATTTTTGGTAGTTTACTCATGAAATATATGTGTCACCAATTGATTAGATTAGATAGTAGTTACTTCATACAGTTTTGTATTCTCTCGTCATTCATAATGAATTTTGAAAAAAAAAAAATACAATTTGCCTCAAAAAAAAAAATCTGTTAGTCTGAAAAAAAAATGTAAAAAAATTTCCAAAGGTAACTACATTTTGCTCAACAATTAACCATTTTACAAATTTCCAAAGATAATTATTTTTATAAAATTTGTAGTAAACTTTATAGTTAGTTTTCATTTCTTGTCTTGCATATAAATTTTGTAATATTTTAACGATCATTTATTATGTCCGTTGATTATGTTAATTTGATACTATAACAAATATTAGAATAAATATTCTACAACTATTTATCATACAAGTGACTTTAAAATGTGCTTGGATATTAAACTGTTTATGCAGTGAATGTGAGGACTAAACTCCATATTAAAATTTTTCCGACTAATTTCATATATAACCTTTCAGATTGAATTAACTCCATAACTTTTTTTTATTGACTTCAAACGATAAATTTGAATAGTTGAATCCGATCTTCTCCTAGATTAACATGTTTACATGTCAATAAAAAAATATTTTTGAAATAATTTACCTCAAAATCAAACAGATAAAAAAAAAATAATTTTTTTAGCATATTATATTTTTTACTACTCGGCTTTATAGTAAATTATTTTAAAAATATATTCTTTTTTATGTGTAAATGTATCGCTCTAGAAATAAATCACTTTGTTGTCCGAAGTCAATCGTATAAATTTTGGAGTTCAGTAGCATTCAGTAAAACGAATCAATTTGAATGGTGCAGTAGCATTCAATAAAATGAATCAATTTGAATGGCACTAGCCTTTGTCTCTCATTTAACCTGACAGAAGGGTCCCGCTAGCCTTCAACCTATCATCCTTCATTTTACTGAATTCAAATATATACACCTCATGCACCCCATGCCACCTCTAGTTGTACACACGGTTCATGAAGATCATCCATTGAGCAGCCTCACGGTTCATGCTACTTCATGCCCATGTAGATGAAAAAGATCTTCCTAATCAGAGGAACGACAGAGAGCTCAGTGCCAGCTTCAAGATGCCGTTTGGATGTTTCAACCTTCAATTACACGTGTCAAATGTTGATTGAACTATGCCTGGTAGAAGGAATATGCTATGGAAACTTCAAGTTGGATTATTAAGTTGCTAGCTGTCCAAACTCATCTTGCACGCCAACTGTTCGATGAAATGAACAATTAAGATGAAGCAGCAAATTAAAACCCTAGTGTTGTCCTAGCTTTAAGGCTATATAACGAGAATCTCAGAAACAATGAATATACAAAATCTGAGTCAGATATCAAATACCATGACAAAGCCTTGTTAAACCTCATATATCTCAAATATAGCAAAAACCTCAAATCAAATTCAAATTAGGATAAAACATTCTCATTACTTTAAATTTGTCTTCAAATAACACTCCAAATTTGTCTTATCGTTTTGATTATTAAACAATTTTAATTTTTCTCTTTCTATGAAATTTAATTTTTTCTGCTGTTTTCTATGGAATTATTTTTTTTTTGCTTACGTCTATGGAATTGAATTTTTTTTCAATTTCATCTATGGAACTAAAAAAAAATCGATTCCTTCTATGGAAATAAAGATCAACATAAACAAAACATGTATACAAGCTACTGAAAAAAAAATTGATTCTTTCTACGACAATGATGTTGAAATAAAGATCAATTATTTAAGACATATAAAACATTTATAATCTTGTTGTGAAAATATTTATTAAGAATATCATCAAGTCCGAATGAAAAAAAATACAATTATAGCCATCATAAATGTTTCGGCACAATAAATTCAAGCATAGCATAAAAAATTTGAATTTGTACTTCTATTATGTATTTGCACATGTATAATTTATTCAAAGTTTCGTCATAATAAAATTATGCGAGCATTGCATTAAGATTTGAATATGTACTATATATTTTTCACATTTATAATCCATGTTTTATGTCATTATTAGTTTTTATTATCATCTAATAAAATTATTCAACCAATTTTCACTTTTATTATACGTTATATATTTATCAACTAGACTTGAATTTATAAATATACTAATTAAATTATTTTGATCCAGATTTTTGGATGCAATGTGTGGTAGAAAATATTGTCAACGGTATCATCTTCATCCAAATTTAACATATTACAATACATTAGTTTAAAATATAAATAAAATATCATTCAATGTTAATGTTCTAAGACAGAAAAAAAAAAGACATAAGTGAATAGCTCCTTAATCAATATTGAGTATTGGTATTGTAAAATATATATAAACAAGAAGCAAAAATCTCAGAACAACATCGCTGAAAATAAAAATTTATAAGCAATATTCTAAATAAGTTGTAGCTTAAGAACACCATCGACCATAGTGCTACTCGCTAGTGTATAAAAATATTGTGAATGTTTGAAAAATAATGTTCATGTCTAACATTAAAAGAAGGTTTAATAATAATATATTGCAGTAATTGATAGTTAAAGTTAACTATGTGATGGAAGCAAGCTGTGTTGATGGATATTAGACTGAAATTGATTTGATGTTTGTTTGGAACTGTCTAATTCCTATTATCTAATAATTTATTATATTATGAAATAAATTGTTGTTGATTGTCCTTCAAATAGAAGAACTATGTTGTTGGTATTAAGTATCATTCAATAAATATAATCTTGTATAAATAATACAATAAATATACACTGTGCATATTTCAATGTTTCACAATTATTATTTTCGAACAAAATGAAAATTAGCCTGATGCATTTATTTGAGATTAGTTAAGAGCTCGTGCGTTGCAACGGGATTGAAATATTATTTTGATCACTTTCTACAAATGCGATTAATTTTTATAAAATGAATGTATATGCAATTATTTGGATTATTTGAAAGTACTACATTATATCGCTTTGAAACAAGCATTCAAGCATGAATTTGAATTATTTGAATAGCAGATATATCGCTTTGAAACAAGCATTCAAGCATGAATTTGAAAAACAAACAAGTATCATTGAGAACCGTGCAGACAAAATATCAAAATAAATATATACTGGAAAATGATAATATCATATTTATGTTTTCTTTTTTGTTTTTATTTTTATTTTTTCATTCTATTTCGTTGTTTCTATTATTGGTTTATATTTTTCATTTTGTTATATTTTGTTCTCTTCTGTTGTAATGTTTTGTTTTTTTTTTTTTCATTTTGTATTGTTCTGTAATAGAGCATTTACAACCCTAATAAAACACTACAATTGAAAGTATTTGAAGCACTCTAGTAGTGTCTCTATATGGCATGATAATAGGACATTTACAAATCTAATACAACACTCTAATTGAAGGTGTTTGAAGCACTCTAGTGGTGTCTCTCTATGGCAAGATATTAGGGCATTTACAACCCTAATACAACACTCCAATTGAAGGTGCTTGGAGCACTCTAGTAGTGTCTTTATATGGCAAGATAGAAGGGCATTTACAACCCTAATACAACACTCAAATAAAAGTGTTTTGAGCACTCTAGTTGTCTCCCTAAATGGAAAGATAACAGGGCATTTCCAACCCTGATAAAATACTTCAATTGAAGGTGTTTTGGAGCACCCTCATAGTGTCTCTATATGCCAAGATAATATGGCATTTACAACAATAATAAAACACTCGAATTGAAGGTGTATGGAGCACTCTAGTAGTACCTCCATATGGAAAGATAATAGGGCATCTACAACCATAATAAAACACTCGAATTGAAGGTGTATGGAGCACACTTGTAGTGCCTCCATATGGCAAGAAAATAGGGCATTTACAACTCTAATAAAACAGTCCAATTGAATGTATTTGGAGCACCTTTGAAACCCTAATATAACACTCCAATTAAAGGTGTTTGGAGCACTCTTGTAGCGTCTATAGAAGGCAAGATAATAGGGCATTTACAACCGTAATAAAACACTCCAATTGAAGATATTTGGAGCACTCTAGTAGTGTCTCTATATGGAAAGATAATAGGGCTTTCACAACCCTAATACAATGCTCCAATTGAAGATGTTTGGAGTACTCTTGTAGTGCCTCCAGATGGAAGGATAATATAGCATTTACAACTCTAATAAAACACTCCAATTGAATGTGTTTGGAGCACCCATTAGTGTCTCTAAAAGGCAAGATAATACGGCATTCACAACCCTAATAAAACACTCCAATTGAAGGTGTTTGGAGCACTCTAGTAGTGTTTCTATATGGCATGTTAATAGGGCACTTAGAACCCTAATACAACACTCTAATTGAAGGTGTTTAAAACATTCTAGTAGTGTCTCTCTATGGCAAGATTATAGGGCATTTACAACCCTAATAAAACACTCTAATTGGATGTGTTTGGAGCACTTTAGTAGTGTCTCCTGAAGGCAAGATATTAGGGCATTTACAACCCTAATAAAACACTCCAATTTAAGGTGTTTGGCGCACTCTTGTAGCGTGTTTATATGGCAAGATAATAGGACATTTACAACCCTAATACTAAAATCCAATTGAAGGTGTTTGGAGCACTCTAGTAGTGTCTCCATATGGTAAGATAGAAGCGCATTTACAACCCTAATACAACACTCAAATAAAGGTGTTTGGTGCATTCTAGTTTTGTCCCTAAATGGAATGATAACAGGGCATTTGGAACCCTAATAAAACACTCCAATTGAAGGTGTTTTAGAGCACCCTCATAGTGTCTCTATATACCAAGATAACATGGCATTTACAACAATAATAAAACACGCGAATTGAAGGTGTATGGAGCACTAAAGTTGTGTGTCTTTTTGGAAAGATAATAGGACATTTGAAACTCTAATACTCTTATAAAAGGTGTTTGGAGCACACTTGTAGTTCAATCATTAGGATCCTGCATGCGGGCGCACGCGCGCGCGTACACACACCCACACATACACACACACCCAAACACTAAAACACACACGCACACCCACACGCACACACCCACGCACCCACCCACACACACACCCCCACGCACACGCACACATGCGCACAAACACGTACACACCCACACACGCTAACACAGAAACACACAAGCACATACACACTAACACACACACACGCATGCACACGCACACACACACCCACGCTCACACACACCACACACACACCCCCTCCACACACACCCATTAACACCCACCCACACACACACACACGCAAAAACACACACCCACACACACGCACACACCCGCACACACACACACACACCCGCACACACACACACACACAAACAAACACACACAGAGATGAGTAAGGCTTGGGTGCTATGCATAGCATAGGGAGGTACGGTGCACACACGCATACACACACGCACACGCACACTCACGCACACACCCACAAACCCACACACATACCCACCCACCCACACCGACACACAAACACACAAACACACACACACACACACACACACACATGAGTAAGGCTTGGGTGCTATGAATAGCATAGGGAGCTACGGTACACACACGCACACGCACACGCGCACATGCACCCACATACACACAAACACACACCCCCCCACACACACACATACAAACACACAAACACACACCCACCCACCCACACACACACACACACAAACACACAAACACACACCCACACCCACACACACAAACACACACACACACACACACAAACACACACCTACCACACACACACACATGAGTAAGGCTTGGGTGCTATGGATAGCTTAGGAAGCTACGGTGCACGCACGAACACGCACACACACACACACGCACGCACACGCAGACACGCACATGTAAACGTGCTCACATCCACACACAAACACACACACGCACACACCCACCCACACACACACACCCCCCCACACACACACACCCCTCCACACACACACATTAACACCCACCCACACACACACACAAACACAAACCCATCCACACACACGCACACACCCGCACACACACACACACAAACAAACACACACACACAGATGAGTAAGGCTTGGGTGCTATGGATAGCATAGGGAGCTACGGTGCACGCACGCATATGCACACACACACACGCACACGCACACTCACACACGCCCACACATCCACACACACCCACACACACACACACACAAACACATACGCACCCACACACACCGACACACACACACACACATATACACACACGCACACACGCACACACACACACCCACACACACAAACACACAAACACACAAACACACACCCACCCACACACACACACACAAATACACACATATGAGTAAGGCTTGGGTGCTATGGATAGTATAGGGAACTACGGTGCTACGGTGCACGCACGCACACGCACACACGCGTGCGCACATGCACCCACATACCCACAAACACACCCCCCCAAACACACACACACAAACACACACCCACCCACTCACACACACAAACACACACACACTGACACACGAACACACAAACACACACCCACACCCACACACACAAACACACCCACCAACACACACCCACACAAACGCGCGCACACACACACACACACAAACACACATAGGCACACACACACATGAGTAAGGCTTGGGTGCTATGAATAGCATAGGAAGCTACGGTGCACACACACACACACACCCGCACACACACAGACATGCACACGCGCTCACACACACACACAACACACACACACGCACGCACACACACACGAGAGTAAGGCTTGGGTGTAATGGATAGCATAGCGATCTACGGTGCACGCGCGCACACACGCACACCCACACACACACCCACACATACACCCACACACACACCCACACACAAACACACACACACACGAGTAAGGCTTGGGTGCTATGAATAGCATAGGGAGCTACGGTGGACTCACGCACACGCACACGCGCTCATGCACCCACATACCCACAAACACACACCCCCCCACACACACATATAAACACACAAACACACACCCACCCACCCACACACACGCACACAAACACACACACACACACAGACAGACACACAAACACACACCCACACACAAACACACAAACACACACACACACACGAGTAAGGCTTGGGTGCTATGGATAGCATAGGAAGCTACAGTGCATGCACGCATACGCACACACATACGCACACGCACACACACACCCCCTACACACACCTACACACACACACACAAACACATACCCACCCACACAGAAACACACACACAAACACACACACACACACACACACACATGAGTAAGGCTTGGGTGCTATGGATAGTATAGGGAGCTACGGTGCACGCACGCACACGCACACACACACGCACACGCACACGCACCCGCACACGCGCACATGCACCCACATACCCACAAACACACCCCCCCCCCACACACACACAAACACACACCCACCCACCCACACACACAAACACACACACACACACACACAACACACACCCACACACACCCATACGAATGCACACACACACACACAAACACACATAGACACCTACACGAGTGCACACACACACACACAAACAAACATAGACACACACACACATGAGTAAGGCTTGGGTGCTATGGATAGCATAGGAAGCTACGGTGCATGCACGAACATGCACACACGCACACACACACGCACACACACACAGACACGCACACACAGACACGCACACAGACACGCACACACAGACACGCACACAGACACGCACACACAGACACGCACATGCACATACACACCAGAGTAAGGCTTGGGTGTTATGGATAACATAGGGAGCTACGGTGCACGCACACACACACGCACACCCACACACACACACACCTACACACACACACCCACACACACACACACAAACACACACACACACACACACATAAGTAAGGCTTGGGTGCTATGGATAGCATAGGGAGCTACGGTGCCACGGCTCAATATTTGAGTTTTCAAAATCCTAATGATTGATCCGAACCGTTCATCTTGTTCTCCATATTAATATGTGTTTGGATACCAAATTTTACATTTTTTGGAGAATTTTTACAATTTTCTTACCTAGGTAGAAAAACTTGATCTAAAAAATTCTGCACCATTTAAATATTTGATTTTCTACCTATCTAAAAAACTAGTAAATAATTTCCAAAAAATGTAAAATTTGGTCTCCGAACACATATTAATATAGAGAACAAGATGAATGGTTCGGATCGACCGTTAGAATTTTGAAAACTCGAATATTGAGCCGTACCACCGTAGCCCTCTATGCTATCGATAACACACAAGCCTTACTCATGTGTGTGTGTGTGTGTGTCTCTCTCGATTCTTATATATGTAATTATTCTGATCCGCCAACGACTGATTTTGAAAGATGAATTTTCAAATTGAATATCAACCCTCCAATCACATAATTTGTCTTCTTTTGATTAAATACATCTATTTTATATAAAACATTCCAATTGAATGTGTTTGGAGCACTCTAGTAGTGTGTCTTTTTGGAAATATTCTAGGACATTTGAAACCCCAATATAACACTCCAATTAAAGGTGTTTGGAGCACTCTTGTAGTGTCTTTAGAATGCAAGATAATAGAGCATTTACAACCCTAATAAAATACTCCAATTGAAAGTGTTTGAAGCACTCTAATAGTGCCTCTGTATGGCATGATAATAGGACAT